>BSBK01003404.1:587500-593275 GCA_027943335.1 Chamaecyparis obtusa
AAACTTTTGAGGCTGATATGAATGAGTTAGTAAATTTACGAGTATCTTCAAGCATATTCATCTTGTGCTGTATCATAGCATGTAGCCAAATTTTGTATTGCACAAATGACTTATTATTAAAAGCTTTTATTTTTAACTTTTTTGGGGTAAGCTTTATGTAGCAAAACTCGTCTTTGTATTTTGTCATTTCTCATCACTAGCACTACCAATATCAATTACACGATTAAAATATTTTTTAATATTTTTTATGTTTGTGCATGTGTTAGAATTTTTCATTTATGCTTTTGCTTTCATTTTCCATTTCGATCAATATATTGTATAGGTTCAACAATAGCAAGCAAAGTCACATTCTTTACTGATTATTTTTTAATGAATATTAAATATTAATTGGTCAATATTATAAAGTTTTCTTATCTATTAAAAAATGATGTTTAAGGATATCAAATTTAAATAATTTTTTATATTCATAAAATATGATTGAAGAAAACAATTTATTTTTTTAGATTTAAAGAATCTTTAGTATTAAAAAACATAAAAGATACATAAAAATAGCAATCTAGAATTACTATAAATCCTTAACAAAAATTCTTCTTTTCTAATTTTTCTTTCTAAAAAGAACTTAGATATGTTTCTATTAATTTCTGAAAAAATATATTTAAAAAATCAAGTTCAAAAATTTCATATTTCTAATTGAATTATTCACTTTATATTTTCATAACAAATATCTTTATTATACATCATTAAAATATTTCAAAGTTTCTTTAAAAGGAGCTTTACATGATTAAAATATTTTTTAAGCTCAAAGGGTTTCATAAACCATCAATCTACATATTTTTTATGTTCGTGCATGTGTTAGAATTTTTCATTTCTATTTTTGCTTTCATTTCCCATTTCGATCAATATATTGAATAGGTTCAACAATAGCAAGCAAAGTCACATTCTTTAACAATCATTTTCTAATGAATATTAAATATTAATTGTTCAATATTATAAAGTTTTCTTATCCATTAAAAAATGATGTTTGGGGATATCAAATTTAAACAATTTTTAGTATTCATAAAATATGGAAATAGTAATCTCTTTGATTGAAGAAAACAATTTATTTTTTTAGATTTAAAGAATCTTTAGTATAAAAAAACATAAAAAGTACATAACAATAGCAATCTAGAATGAAAGGAAAATCTAAAGAATTTTTTTTTTTGTTGTGACGACATGAATCAACTTATCTAAACATAATAAAGGATATATACAAAAATATATAACATTTGAAGAGTATATATCTTCTTTAATTGTTGAGAGGACCTCAAAATATCTATTAATAACTAAAACTTTCAAGCAACAAACTATTGAATTAAGCTCAAAAGTATAATTACAACATCATAAAATTACATTATCATTTAATAAAGAGAACAATAATAAAATGGAAATGCATAAGGATAGAGAAGAGCACGATGGCTCAATAATGATGTCATTGGTTTGGGTCCACCACCATACATCGGCCCCTAATAATGACTTGTGATGCCACCCCTCCATGTGGTACCATTAGGCCCACCCCATAATATTTTTGAAGATAGTCACATGGCCCAAACAAGGTATAATGCACACAAAGGATAGTAGTCTCTCTCTCCCCTCCCTCCCCTCTCTGTCTGTCTCTCTCTCTCTCACACACACACCATAGAAGTGAAACAATCAATTAACAAAACAATATATCCTAATACAATCTTGCAAACTGAATGATGCCAAGGCACATATAAATATCCAAAAGGTCACTACTCAAACCTATACACTTGTTTGATATTAAGACTCAAGAGTGGGAGTGTCATCACATGGAACAAGTTGGCCCATGTAGACTCAAGTAACCCTTCTCTCATCAAGGAGGATCTACTATGTTTTTGATCAACACCCAATGGATGGTCAAAATCTAATATACATTTGATCACCATCCTCTAGATGGATAGGTATGCACTATGTCTTTAATCAATGTCCAATGGATGGCTAGGATAAAACCATACCTTCAATCAACACCCTAAGGACAACTAGGTATTCTCTTTTATCTTGTTATTATATTTTTCCCCATTCATTTTATTTGTTATCACTTTTTATTATGCACTTATCCATGGGTTATCTTAACAACCTCTTTGGGCACCAGCTCCCATGGAGAACCACTCCACAAGACTACTCAAACACCAAAATAAAGCTTATCCCATTACTACAAATGATGAAAAATGACAAACTTATAGAAATAAACATTTGATAATAGAAAGGACCCAATGGCCATAATTTTGACCATGATACATAGTGTCCTCAATTGGTCTCAGACCAAGAACTCAGGTCTTTCAAAGATCCCTCAAAATTAAATGCATAATAATAATATTCCCTAGATGCAATCTCATAAAAAAACATCAATAAAGTCATAAATGAAATCTCAAACCAAAAGCATTTTAAAAGCCATTTCACAAAGACAACATAGTATTGCACAAGACACACTCTACTGACTTCATCGTGAAGAGAACAAATCCCAAGATAGTCCAACATAAAAATGCACAAGTAAAATTATTAGTCCACATACAATAGACTCATTTTCATATTCAAATTCCAATTAACAATGAATGCCAAACTTGGCTAAAGTTTAGTTTTGGAGGTCATTGCCATTTATAGACCTTTGAAAATAATCAAAATTCAAAGTTGAAAGAGCATGAATATGGGAAAACCCATTGGTTTCCTGGTGAAGAAAACCACGTATATTAGACAAAATCTACGCTTTGACCTCATACAATGAAATAGATAACATGAAAAATATAGAATTCACATTTTAAATACCAAAATACACAAAATCCCAAATGAACATCAAAATGAATCAAGTGGGGAACAAGCATAATAACATCCCACATGATAAATGCAACAAAATAGAAGCATAAAACATGGAGAATGAGGGGGATATTTCAAATCCTACCTTAACTCAAGAGAAAAGATAAAATGGAAGAAAACATTCAAAACACCACAAAAGAAAAAAATATTATTGGCAATCTAAAGCAATCCCAAAATGATCCAAACAAGCCAATACCCACAAAAATTGAGCAACAAAATTTCTACCAACAAGCACAAATCAAATTTTCTTCAATGAGGGTTGGAGAGAAAAATTCATTACCAAAGTGAACAAGTGAGAGAAATGAACTACCTTTTTCCAAAAATGTGAATTGGCTAAATTTTGAATCAATAAAATTACAATAAATGAAAATCTAAGATAAAACTCCCAAAAAGCTCCCCACACATATTTATTTAATTCTAATAAATTAGAATGCATATATGACTTATTTTCTAGTAAATGTGAAATAGCCAAATAAATATTTAAATTGACATAATACTTTAAATCACTTAACTACAACAATTGTGGATACTTGACTATGCACAAATATTTATTGTTCTATCACATTTTATGCAAGGTGATCTAGACTTTACCTACATAATAATCAAAATAAAATCAAATACAATAAAGATACATATGTTGAACAAGCCAAATAATTGAGAGGGGGGGGTGGGTGGGGTGAATCAACTACTCATAAACACTTTCTAAAACTTTTTCTCTACACGTAAACACAAAAACCATACAAATGATCATTATTGGTGCAGAGCACCTCAAGAAGATGGAGAAGGGTCACTTGGTTGACCATGAGACCTATAATCAAGATCACAAGGGAGATGAAAAACTAGATTTCTAAGGTCTTTTTATAATGTCAACATGATCCATAAGATCATAACAATATTGTAAGGGGGCTAATAAATCCATTTTGGTAATGTTTTGAACAAAGTCCCAAAATGGGCAAATGTAGCCAATAAGGCTTAATGTAAAGGTTTGACACGGTAGATGTAGGGGTTTTTTAAATGACAAGGTCATAAAAAGACCATTCTTAATGTAATAAGGTCATTAGGTGCATAGTTGTCGAGTTGACAACTTGAAAACATTTAATATCTTAGTGTCATGACTAAACTATGTTGACAGTTAGTTACAAATTGATTTCAGTCTATTTGTGTAGGTAGTTATGAGTTAGTTTTTGAGTAGATTGGGAAGAGGTGTGTTTAAGGATGGGATGACCAAATCAAATTAGTGGTGGTCATGTAAAGAAGTTTTTATAAGTTATGAAAGTGGTATCAGAGCAAGAGATTAGATCCTTGCAAGTTGGTAGAATTAGACAATATGTATTTGACAACAAAAGAGAGAGTAATATATGAGGCATACAAAGCATTTAAAGATTCTAGAAGAAAAAAAAGGGAAGAAGAAGAGACCAAGAAGAATGAAGAATCCAAAAAGAAAAGAGATGAGGAAGTAAGATGACAAGCATTAGAAGAGGTAAGAAGTTCAAAGAACAAGTTAGAAGAGAATGCGGCAAGGATGGAAGCAACCAAGAAAATGATAGCAGAACTCCTTGAAGAAGAAAGAAGGGCAGAGTTCTTGAAGGTACAAACACAAATGGAAGGAGAACCCAATGATGCTATGGTTCTTGAAGAGACATTGGAAGTGGTCAAGGAACATGATGAGGTACAAAAGAAGGTTGTGACAAAAGATGATGAACCTAGAGAGGAAGAGGTTCCAAATGTGGTAGAATATGAAGTAGACATCCATATTGGTGTAGACAACAAAGACTCCATTTAAGTGGGAATCAAGTGTCTTGCAGATGATAGTATAGTGGACATTGGGATAGTTTTATGTCATTTGAGTGGTGAGATAGGTATAGTGCAAGGGAGTAGTCCTATGACAAAGAATATAGAGGCTAGTGATGAATCCTTGCAGATAGAGAACATTTTAGTGTGCCAAAAGGAATGGCATGAGGACAAGGATGAATTGGTAGTAACAGTGATCTCCATGGAGGATACTAAGTATGTGTTGAGAGTGGTGGGTATTGAGAAGGCTAAAGACTTGGTTTACTCTCCAAGCATGGAGATTGAGTGGATAGATGTGAAGGTGTTACCTTGGGTAATGCATTGGCACATGTTGCAGCTGTATCCATCAGCAGAGATGTTGCACATGGTGGTACATATCAAGGAGGTATGGACGATTCAAGTAAGTGGTGGACAAGAAAGGATTTTAGCCCAAGGAAAGTCCAAGTGCAAGCCTAAAGTGAAGATGAAGGAACCTTTTTTTTCTTTCTCTAATGCTTTGTTTTTGTAGCTTTCCTTTCCAAGAGGACTTGGAAAGTTTTTAATATGGAGAGTATGGTGCAGAGCACCTCAAGAAGATAGAGAAGGGTCACTTGGTTGACCATGAGACCTATAATCAATATCACAAGGGAGATGACAAACTAGATTTCTAAGGTCTTTTTATAATTTCAACATGATCCATAAGATCATAGCAATATTGTAAGGGGACTAATAAAGCCATTTTGGTAATGTTTTGAACAAAGTCCCAAAATGGGCAAATATAGCCAATAAGGCTTGAAGTAAAGGTTTGACGGGGTAAATGTAGGGTTTTGTTAAATGATAAGGTCATAAAAAGACCATTCTTAGTGTAATAAGGTCATTAGGTGCATAGTTGTCGAGTTGACAACGTAGTTGTCAACTTGAAAACATTTAATATCTTAGTGTCATGACTAAACTATGCTAACAATTAGTTACAAACTAATTTAAGTTGGTTTGTGTAGGTAGTTATGAGTTAGTTTTTGAGTAGATTGGGAAGAGGTTTGTTTAATGATGAGATGGCCCAATCAAATTAGTGGGGGTCGTGTAAATAAGTTTTTGTAAGTTATGAATCAAAGAACACAATGTGCTCTCTGCATTATT